>CAUVYP010000526.1:7500-25000 GCA_963556195.1 Sepiola atlantica | reverse complement strand
TGAAATAATTTTCAGTTTTTCAATTTAACATAATTTTCATTGAAATTTATATTTTTAATTATATTTTTAAACATATCTATAACTAGTTATATCTACAGGGCGTTGCCCTGTAGTGTTTTATTTTGAAATTATGACGTTTGATTTTTATCTTAAATTTTATACAGTTATATTTTTTTTTTTTTTTTTTAAATATTATTTTTCTCTTCCAAGCAAAGGGAATTAAATCTGTAATAGACAGAGTTACTTCCCTTTTTTATATGGCCGCTATATAAAAATAAATTTGACCAGATAAATTATTTCCAAATGACATTTTATTGTTTTTAACAATATGGACCAACATTCACCAAAATAAAATGGCTATTCATCATGCAATATTGATTTTGTAGGAAGGAACGTATCAACTGACTATGCTTTATTATAGAGAAAGAAGATACGTGCTAAGATTGGGAGGTGCTGCTGTCAAATATGGGGAGGTGCTGCTGTCAAATATGGGGAGGTGCTGCTGTCAAATATGGGGAGGTGCTGCTGTCAAATATGGGGAGGTGCTGATCAGAACACTCATTCTTGCCTTGACAGAGTACAAAATCGACTTTGAGGAGATGATTTCGTCTGGTCTCGACAGCCCCTTTCTCACAGAAAAAAACGTTGCTAGATTTTCTCTATTGTATTGTTATTTCCATATAAGGTGCTCGACTGAGCTCCAGTCTTTGGCTACTCCTTGTAAGACATTCACGGCAAGAACTCATTTTCTACCACAACTACATCAAACGAAATGTCCATGGACCATTTCTTTCCAAGAATTCTCATCTGTGGAGCACATTATCATGGGGATGCTTCCCTACAGATTACAACATGGTCATCTTTAAATTGAAGGTGAATAAAATACTTGTCATAAACCGTCCTAATAAGTAATCAAATTCATCATTTTTCATTACTCTCATAATATTCTTCATCATTCAACTGACAATCAGGAGGTGATGGTGGTTAAGTGGATAATGACGAACTGACGACCTGGGTGTGGCAAGTTCGAATCCAGTCGATTCCATAGAACCACTTTCACTTAGGGATGTTGGCAACCATTACGTGGTCCCTCCAGCAAGAGTGCGACAACCGAATCAAATCGCTCAACAAGTTGTACCATTCAGACGAATTTCCTTTACTAACTGACAATCCATCGATCTCCTGAACCCTTATCCTCAAATGTTGATCTTTGATAAGATAGGATAGGGGATGAACACTTTTAGAGTTTACGTGAAATAAACTAACTTAATCTCTGGCTGGGATCAAAGTGTAGTATTTGTTCTGTCTTCGGTCAGGAAAGATCTTTTTGACTGGATCAATTTTTATTTTTCTCCTATCCAGAATGCCCCTCTAAGGTATGCACCCGTTTTGTGTGCTCAGGAAATGGACTCACATCGAACAATTGGGTTCACTTGTAATTGGTTGATTCCAACGCGCACAGTGTGTAGTTGCTTTATTTGTGCTCAAGATTATGGATAGAGCTTATGAATCCGTGCAGACACGGAATAAAATTTTCACGGTTTCACACTTAAGCAATCATGAATAATTGGTTACTATTATTCATCCCATAAATGAATTTCTTGTAAACACTGATTATATTTTGTTTAGGAATTTTTTAGATGATGATTGCTAATTTGGATTATTCTGACTACTATTCTCATCTTAGTTGTTATATTCACAACCGGTTAAGTCTGACGCAATGAGAACAATCTACCCATTGGATTAAATAACAGGTTCAATTCGAAATTCCTTCCAGGGTCGAAAAGATGCAACTGAAGAAGTCGGAGGTTATATCGGCAGAAACGTTGTAAATATTGTTATATTCAAGATGAGAATAGTAGTTCGAAAACTGCAAATAATAGATGCACTGATTATAGTGAAGTACAGTTTATCATTCCATAGTGGACGTCGTTATTCAACTTCAATTTAATTTTTGTTAATTTTTTTCTTTCTTTTTAATTATTTTGCGAAATATTTCCGTTTCCGTGTTTAATGTTTTTCGTCTTTTTTAAAAAGAAAACCCTCGTCCGTTGTGTTATTTACTTTTGCACTGCAAATTCAAAGAAAGTCAGTCGCTTCTCACTAGTGTAATATAGCAGTATTCTCACTAGTGTTAGTCGAAATAGTCTGAGCTGCTGTCATAGCTTTTCGAAAAAAAAGGGGGGGGGGGTAGGACGAGTTGTAGTAGTAAGGGGAAAAGAGCTCCTAACTCAAAGAAGAATAGTAATGGCCGCTTCTAAAATTGTATCTATTAGTGCTCTCTCTCTATCTCTCTCTCTCTATCTCTCTCTCTCTCTCTCTCTCTCTCATTTTGTGAGTTTTATGATTTTTTTTTTTACCCCATGAGAAGGACCATTCCCATATCTCTGCCTTTTTTCTGTCAGTTTCTTCCTTCAAAGAGCAAATACTGCGAGGAGAAATAGACAGGACAGGACACACTTACAAAAAGCACACACACTTTCCCCCGTTCCAACCCATTAAAATCCATGCGCAGCACCGACTGGCGCACATCTCTCACCCCCCTCTCTCTCTCTCTCTGCCCCCATCCACACGACCACCTCTCAAGGGACGAATATCCAGCTTTTCATTCGGAATGATCGCTCTCCTCAACAAGGTGTCACTATACAACAAAACAGCACATATATTATTTACAAGGCGATAAAAGGGAGGAGATTAATTCTCACAGACACTAAAGGAAGGACTTTTTAAAACGTTATATATATATATATATATATATATATATATATAATTATTTATGACAATATATGTATTAGCATATACTATCAGTGCCTTTTTATTTTGTAGTCTCTTTAAAAGATTCAGCTCGATGATTGTCAATCAGTAACAACAGAGCATATATATATATATATATATATAAATAAATATAATTAAAATCCAACCGGTCTTTTTCAAGATTACTCATTGTTGGTCTCATGATATTTTGTGACCAATTCGGCTTCATATTTATTTAAGAGGGGAAACACAACACAAAAGTTCATTTCAGCCATAGTTTTCTATTTAATTACATTTTCATTTGTTCACTGTTTGGATTAGCAATGTTTGTTTTAATTCACCCCCACCTAACCGGCTTTGATTTTGAAAGCACCCACTCTTTCTCGTATTATCAAATAAGTTAACCATCAGCTGTGGGTTTTTTTTTCCACAGCAAAGAAGGGCACCTGCTCTCCTAAACACACACACACATCACTGTTGTGTCTTGCTATTAAATGGAAGTACACGGAGATATGTTCTTGTGGACTTGTGTGTATTTCGCACACATTTCATTGTCCTCTTCGGCACGGATCGTACCACATATTATAACACACAACAAGAGCATCACCTGTTTTTGATATTCATTTTAAAAAAAACCTTGGAATATTGTTCGTTGCAGATTGTCTTTTCAATTCTTCGATTTACCTTCATTCATTCTTTTTGTTGGAACGGTCGGATATACACACCCTGTCCCCGGTGAGTAGTAAAAAGTGAATTTTTAAAATCTTACATGTTTTTCTTGTCCCAGAATCGAGTTAAGGAAGCAAGTGAAAGGACGGTTCTTTGATGTAAAAAAAACTTTCCTTTTGATTTACTGACTGTTCTTCTTTTTCAAACTTGATTTTCAAGCCATACATTGTCAGTTTAAAGGCATCAAAATTACTTTCTAGTCGATTATTTTAATCTGTTAATAGATACAAAAATGGCTGACTCTATTTACTATTGTGACACTTCGTAATTATGAAGTGATTTTAATTCCTTTAAACTGAACAATTCGAAAGTCATTTCTGCCTTGAATTAAAAATTTAAAGCCAGCAAAGTCAAATGTTAATGTTTATTTGTACCAAGGAAAAAATAATTTTCCTATGTGTCCGTCTTATCAAAGAACCCAAACCGAAAGGTTTTTTTTACTATCACACCCATCTATTTTAGCCCAAAATAGAAAATGAGATTCTACTTTTTTAGGCGATTATATGTAAACAATCTGAAAAAAAATCCTCAAAAAGGAATTTATAAAAATTAATAGCGATTGTGCTGTATAGTTAATAAAAAAAAATGGAGAAAAAAAAAACTGACAACAAATAACTGTTAGCAAACGCAAGAAAATTTACTTTTCTACTTATCTATATAATTTTCACGTTTGTTTACTGATTGCAAGATTTATAATCTATGCATTTGTTAACGTCACTTTTACACGCATGTTTTTAAAGATGGATGGTTGCAGAGACTTGGTTGCGAATTTCACTCTTAAAAGATAATAATAAAAAAAATAATAATTGGGGGGGGGTAGTGGAAGAGTAAGCCTAAGTCCGAGGATGGTTGCCAAACTGATTAGCTTAAGCTTCTTTTTTTAAATTATTATCTTACACAATCGCCAAATAAATATTTTGGACTTTAAAGTTGGAGATCACTTTACTATATAAATTTAATGTAAAATGAGCACACACTTCCGAACCAGTTAGTGGTAAATAATGACGTGTAACCATTTATCTCTCTGTCTCTCTCTCTCTGTCTTTTTAGGGAATACTAATTTTGCCTAAGATGTAAGGTGTTTGTTAACTTAGTGGTTATTGAAGGGGGGGATTTTTTGGTTTTTATTTTGCCAAGAATTTATTAAAGGAAAAAGTTGATGTTTTTATTTTTTTTAAAAGTGTATTGTTTTTTTTTGTTTTTTTATGTGTATTGTTTTTTTGTTTTTGTTTTTTTTATTGTTTGATTTTGTTTAGTTGGTTTTTGGTTATTTTTAAAGATTTTTTTCAAGTTATTTAACGCAAAGTGTTTTTTTTTTGTACAGAAATGTTTTGTTTTTTTAATGTTTAGTGTTTTTTTCTTTTTAGGTTAATAAAAGAGATTGGGGGACACATAAATGATATACAATTAAGGTGGGAGCGTTAACAAGCTTTGCTCATTAACCAGTTTCTGTTTCATGGGCAAACGAGTGTGCTCTGGGTTCATTTAGGGATCCTTTCTGGAAGTGCTCAAAGGTGGAGGGGGGGGGGGCAGAGCCAGAGCGAAAGCATTCGGAAAGCAAAAAAAGTTACCTTTCTTTGTTTATTTGGGCAGCATACACCAGCACATTCCATCTAAAATCCAACAGGGAAAGGCAGGAGACCCCTGTGCCATTTTCTTTCCTCTGCGACTTCAGGCTCTGCTATTGGCCAACATTTGGTTAAAAATCCATGCTGTGCCAGTAGCAATAAATTATAGTGTTTTCAGGTTTTGCATAGCATAGATTCCAAAAACCATTTGAATCTGTCTATCGCCATTCATACACCTTCCTTGTGCCAGCACAAGGAATTCATTAAACGATCGAATCTCTTCTGGGAACTCCACCCACTTATATATATATAAATAAATATATCATTTGAATAGCAGTAGTGGTGTTTAGGTCCTCAAAAGGAAACCTTGACTTCTCAATTTAAAATATAGATGTGTGTGTGTGTGTATATATATATATATAATTAAGCTCAAGTTGAATTATCTTGGGATTTTCTTTTTCTTAAATTGGATTAAACCGTCTTCCATTGCTACTGTAATCATTGAGTTGAGGGCTAAAGAAGAAATAATAGTGTACAATGATTCGTTTTTTATCAAATCCTTGAAGAGTGTGTTTCCTTCCCTGTAATCTAACATCCGTTTTTTTCCCTTTGAGACCCATTGTATATCCCATTTTGTACTCTGTACTCTTTTGATATATCCATACCCCTAACCCTAACTCCCGTCATCCTATTTAATATATATATATTTACATGTTATATATATATGTGTTTACATGTTATATATATGTGTTTACATGTTATATATATATGTGTTTACATGTTATATATATATATGTTTACATGTTATATATATATATGTGTTTACATGTTATATATATATGTGTTTACATGTTATATATATATGTTTACATGTTATATATATATGTGTTTACATGTTATATATATGTGTTTACATGTTATATATATATGTTTACATGTTATATATATATGTTTACATGTTATATATATGTGTTTACATGTTATATATATATGTTTACATGTTATATATATATGTTTACATGTTATATATATATGTTTACATGTTATATATATATATGTTTACATGTTATATATATATATATGTTTACATGTTATATATATATGTTTATGCTATATATATGTTTATGCTATATATATGTTTATGCTATATATATGTTTATGCTATATATATGTTTATGCTATATATATGTTTATGTTATATATATATGTTTATGTTATATATATATGTTTATGTTATATATATATGTTTATGTTATATATATGTTTATGCTATATATATATGTTTGCTATATATATATATATATTTGTTATATATATATATATATTTGTTATATATATATATATATTTGTTATATATATATATATATTTGTTATATATATATATATATTTGTTATATATATATATATGTTTGTTATATATATATGTTTGTTATATATATATGTTTGTTATATATATATGTTTGTTATATATATATATGTTTGTTATATATATATATATTTATTTGTTATATATATATATATTTATGTTATATATATGTTATATATATATATATATATATTTATATGTTATATATATATATATTTATATGTTATATATATATATATTTATGTTATATATATATATATTTATATGTTATATATATATATATATATATTTATATGTTATATATATATATATATATTTATGTTATATATATTTATGTTATATATATTTATATATATTTATATGTTATATATATATATATATATATATATTTATATGTTATATATATATATATATTTATATGTTATATATATATATATATTTATATGTTATATATATATATATATTTATATGTTATATATATATATATATTTATATGTTATATATATATATATATTTATATGTTATATATATATATATATATTTATATGTTATATATATATATATATATTTATATGTTATATATATATATATATTTATATGTTATATATATATATATATTTATGTTATATATATATATATATATATATATATATTTATGTTATATATATATATATATTTATATGTTATATATATATATATATATATATATATATTTATGTTATATATATATATATTTATGTTATATATATATATATATATTTATGTTATATATATATATATATATATTTATGTTATATATATATATATTTATGTTATATATATATATATATATTTATGTTATATATATATATATTTATGTTATATATATATATATATATTTATGTTATATATATATATATATATTTATGTTATATATATATATATATATTTATGTTATATATATATATATATATTTATGTTATATATATATATATATATTTATGTTATATATATATATATATATTTATGTTATATATATATATATATATATTTATATGTTATATATATATATATATTTATATGTTATATATATATATATATATTTATATGTTATATATATATATATATATTTATATGTTATATATATATATATATATTTATATGTTATATATATATATATATTTATATGTTATATATATATATATATATTTATATGTCATATATATATATATATATTTATATGTTATATATATATATATATATTTATATGTTATATATATATATATATATATATTTATATGTTATATATATATATATATATTTATATGTTATATATATATATATATTTATGTTATATATATATATATGTTATATATATATATATATATATTTATATGTTATATATATATATTTATATGTTATATATATATATATTTATATGTTATATATATATATATATATATGTTATATATATATATTTATATGTTATATATGTGTTATATATATATATTAATGTATGTTATATATAATATATAAAATATATGATATAATATATATGTTAACTATATTATATATATATGTAGAAATGTGATACTTAGAAGGCAATACAATGCAGAGGTGTGACCGATAGACATAAGTTTGAACAAATAAGACATGTAATGGTGGAACAAAGTTAATAGTTTCACCCTTAATACAATGTATACATACGCATATATATATTTATTTATTTTTCACACAAACACACATATATCTGTTTATCTATACAATGTTATGTAATACCTGTATCAAGATGGTCTGGTGGAAACTGTATGATATAATATTTCGGGAACTCTTTTCTTCTTCAGATGTGTTAACTATATTATATGTATATAATATATATATATGTGTTAATTATATTATATGTATATAATATATATATATGTGTTAATTATATTATATGTATATAATATATATATATGTGTTAACTATATTATATACATATAATATAGTTATGTGTTTTCACTATATTATATGTATATAATATATATGTCTTAACTATATATATATATATATATGTTTATTATATATATGAAGGAGAGTGGAAAGGAATTAGAGAAAGCAAAAGCCAAATCAAAATTCAATTCAAAAGTTCAAAGCAAGGTATAATCCGCAAAAAGGCAATTTATTCAAGTTAAATTTTCCTTAAGCCAGGCTTTTCAAAGATCAAAATCTTATCATCAGAGGAAGTCACTGGGATAGATAAGTTGGCAATGGCCAAGATTTAAAATTTGAAAAAATGAAATAAAATAAAAATTGTAGGGAAGGAAACGTAGGGCAAAACTGTGCCAGGGTGCAAGCAAATGTCCGATTGCCAAAAAGTTGTTTATTATATATATATATTATATAAAGGTAAAGGCCGCATAGCCTGGACGCGCACGAGTGTCGTTGCCGACATCGCACACTGCCCATGGCCGTAGCGGCGGTGATTTGTTTAGAATCACCATGTCTAGGGCACAGCATATGGAAGACGGAGCCCATCCCTCTCCTTCCGCTGCCTTGAACCTTCCCTGAGTTTTAGTCAGGTACCCATTTACTGCTGGGAGGACAGAGGGAGTTTTCAGACCCGAAAATTTGCATGCCGTGAGTGGGATCGAACCCGGGTCGTTCAGCCCAAAGACAAGTGCTATAATTACTCGTCGACAGGCCCTCCCTTAATATTATATATATATGTTATAATTATATATATAATATATATATATAATTATATATATAATATATATATATATATATATATATATATTATACTAGCAGGGCTACTCAGCGTTTCCCGAGATCACTCTTGTCCAGTCACCCTCCTTCACGCCCAACATCTCCTCATTGCCCCCCCTCCTCTCCCATTGTCCCTGGCCAAAGCTGTCTTGTCTGCATTTCCCTCCTCACGTTCACCCTTTCTCACCGGTGCCAGGAGGAAAAGCCTGGTCATTAACTAACCCCGGCTACATCTGCACCACCTTTCCCTATTCCCCCTGTAGCAAAAATGTAACATATTTCTATTAAAAGTACAATATTTGTCTTAATTATTAATGATAATAAGGCTGTCTATTTACTTCCTTCATGTCTGTGTATGTGAGATGAAATATCCTAGGTCGATCAGGACCCTCTGATAGCAGTCTTAATTATTAATGTTAATAAGGCTGTCTATTTAGTTCTTTTATGTCTGTGTATGTTAGATGAAATACCCTAGGTCGATCAGGACCCTCTGATAGCAGTCTTAATTATTAATGTTAATAAGGCTGTCTATTTACTTCTTTCATGTCTGTGTATGTGAGATTATCTATTATATAAATGCCACCTGTTTGTATGTAATGATATTCGTCAAAACTACTGAACACACTGTCACAAAGTTTCTCTTTTTCTAACCCCCAAACCCTCGGATGTATAATATGTCAGAATTAGAAGAGACGATCAATTTATTCGTGTAGAACGGACAAGAAACATGTAATGGGAGTGCTTAGATTTGATCGTTTTTTAACTATCTGTCTGATCTATGCATGCGCAAATATTTTGGCAACTTCCGTTTTTCTACGCCAGAGCTGCGAGATTTCATTTGAGTTTATACCTTTTGTTTGCATATGCTAAAGAATAAAAACCTTCTCTATGACTTCAAAAAACAAAACTTCTGTTTTAGAATCGTCAAAACTTTTTCTGTCCACGATCAGTGAGGTAGAAATCATTTTCGATTTTCTTACTTAGCGAAGAGAATTTGGGACGCTGAAAGCGTCTTACTTAGCGAAGAGAATCCTTTGATACGCTGAAACCGAATGTTTTTGTTTTTTAATAACACAAATATTTGCGTCCGTGTATGGTACCCCCAAAAATATTGTCTCAGTCCAGACGGATTTCTTCTTTACTTTAATGTTTACACTTATTTACAAAACATAAGGTTTGCCTCCTTCAAAAACATTGGATTCGTTAAAATTGCCTAAAAACAAAAACACTTGCTGAAATTCTTTTGCATTATCAATGTAAATAGTGATTTAAAAAGTACGTAATTCTTGTTTTCAACTGTCTTTAGTGATTTAAAAAGTGTTTATATTTTTTACACAACACGTAATACTAAATTGATTTTACGCAAGCTTTTACAGAATTTGAACCGAATCTAAATACTTTGCCAACAAAATAATCATCGCAAACTACATAAACAATAGGTGGAATTCTTTCTTCGTAAAAAACAAAATTATGATACACAAAATTATTGTTTGGTTTTAATTAATACAAAATATAATCTTTCTTTTTCTTCTTCTTCTCATTTCCAATTTATGAAAAAAAATGGCTCTTTTCTTGGAACGGACAACAGGCAGCGCCCTACAGTGGCAGCACGGAAGCATTCCCTGGTAGGGGCGCCTCAAACGATTAGCAATAAACCAACCCCTTCTTAACGAGTGAGAAAGCAAAGGCTTGAAGGGTGAACCTCCTAGAACTGCACAAGAAAAACCCTGACCAATACGGTACCGGTCGAAGGGGTGTAGCATCCATCCGAACAGATACTACACCTTAATTTCTTTATTTGCAGAAAATATATAAAAAATCTTAGAAAATGAGATGGGCATCCTTGGTCTAAAGTAATAAAATTGTACACCCTTCTCTGTGTTAGAATCATCTAAATCACCACAATACCACATTTGCTCTGGTGTACTTGTACACAATTTGAACCGAATCGCTGATAACAAAATTAACACTTTGCTTACATTAATAAAACGTATAAACTTTTACAATATTTATTTTGTTAATAATTAGGAGAGATTTGATGGATGGTAAAACACGTTATTCTTTTACTAACAAAACTTTGTAACAAAAAACAATCACTGATAACAAAATAATCATTTTGTTTGCATTAATAAGAAATTTTCATTGTTTTCACACTTTGTTTAACTGACTTATTTTTCGTAATATTTTATATCATGTTCTGTAGTCCAGTGGTTATAGACACTTTGACCATTATCTAAGGTTTTAGTGTTCGATCCCAGTCGACTCCAGGATTTTTTTTTTAACTCTGACCGAAGTATACATCTAAAGGGGGAGGGGGGAGACAGGGTTAGTACTTACTTCTGCCCCAGGCAATGGAGAGAGGGGAAGGCAGGGAGATTCAAAGGTCAAACAAAAGACTTTTTTATTTTTTTATTTTTTAATATCCATTCCACAGCGATGCGATGTGACACAGGGTCTTGTTCTTCCAATTTATGAAAAAAACAAAGTTGCACTTTTCTTGCAAGGACTACCCCCAGCGCCGTACAGTAACAACTCCGTAAGAGAGAGACCGGGCAATGCCGGTACCCCTGCTAGTATATATATATATATATATTATATGTATTATATATTATATATATGTAAGTAAATTTCGCGTAGAACAAAATCGTAGAATAAATTTCAGAGGAAACATTTTTTTAATCAATGAAACGGGCGGGTGGAAAAAAAAGAAATGTGTCTACCCTGTCCCTGCCTCTGTTGTTGTGATTTCTCGGTATGTAGATAACCAAGAAAATGTAATTCCACCCATAGCCGAAAGTTCTCTTTACATATGTCAATCGAAATCAACTCATTGGCAAGTACCTTGAGTGGTCATATCGGTCCAAATCACACCTGTCTATTGTCTGACCACGGAGAATGACGTTCTTTCCAATTAAGCCAGAAACAGCTGCACTGACTCCACAATATTGGTGTTCGTTTATCAAAAGCAACAACTTTCCAACCACATCTGTTCTATGTTAGCCGTTTACCTTGATACAACAATGACAATCTAAGCTGAAAACCTCGACAGCCGGACACCGTTGTCTACCTTTATCATTTTGGGGTTTTAATGAAGATATCTATGCCTTTCACTCTTAATGCACAATAGCGCGATACTCTGATTGCCGACTTTTGTAGGCCGACTTCTAATTCATGCTAGTGTGTATGTTGGCTTCATCTTCCGTAGGGCCGCTCAACATTGTCATAATATATATATGTATGTATATATATATGTATGTATATATATATATATATATATATATATATATTAAATGTATATATATATTAAATGTATTTTATATATTATATATATATATATATTTATAGCATATGTATATTATGTATATTATGTATCATATGTATATTATGTATCATATGTATATTATGTATCATGTATATTATGTATCATGTATATTATGTATCATGTATATTATGTATCATGTATATTATGTATCATATGTATATTGTATATCATATGTATATTGTATATCATATGTATATTATATCATATATATGCATATTATATATATCATATATATGCATATTTATATATATCATATATATGCATATTTATATATATCATATATATGCATATTTATATATATCATATATATGCATATGTATATATATCATATATATGCATATGTATATATATCATATATATGCATATGTATATATATCATATATATGCATATGTATATATATCATATATATGCATATGTATATATATCATATATATGCATATGTATATATATCATATATATGCATATGTATATATATCATATATATGCATATGTATATATATATCATATATGCTTCCTCTGGTCGCATATTTTTGCTAGGCTGCTGCGTCACAAATGAACGCTCACCCGTAAACCGATGGAGCCCCAGTCATATTTCTTGGGTGGTTAGACATTGATTTTCTTTGTTTCCGACCAAGAATATTTTTAGTTAAAAA
This sequence comes from Sepiola atlantica, assembly GCA_963556195.1. Classification (NCBI taxonomy): domain Eukaryota; kingdom Metazoa; phylum Mollusca; class Cephalopoda; order Sepiida; family Sepiolidae; genus Sepiola; species Sepiola atlantica. The sequence goes on along the minus strand of CAUVYP010000526.1, from coordinate 11,880 downwards.
TAAAGGAGAAAAAAATTTCGCCTCCCACCCCAATTTTCTTTTTACCCTCCCCCATAAATAGAAATATTTTTAGTAAAAAAAAAATTTCCAACAAAACACCTTGTCTTAACAACGTAATGAAAATAAAGAATGATAATGTGAAAAACTCCTCACAATGACGTCACTTCCGGAAGGACCGGAAGAATGACTCAGCAATTTATTTTTCCAAAATGGTCACCCATTTACTAATGGCTGGATATTCCTTGCTTAACTTTAATTTACAACAAAACACCTAGTCTTAACAACGTAATGAAAATAAAGAATTATAATTTGAAAAAAAAATCCTCTCAAAATAAGGTCACTTCCGAAAGGATGACTTTGCAATTTTAACAGTACTTGCCATTCAAAGTATGGTTTAAAAAACATGCTGGTTTCTTAATGAAATGTGTTTAATTAATTGTATGAATATTTTTTATTAATATCACCTTATTGGAAAATATTGTAAATACATATGTAAATTTGATAATAGCCGTTATAAGTGTATATTTGTAAATATGAATCAAGGGAGGCGCGAGAGTGCTCTATCCCTTAGACTTCACGAATGACCTATGCTAAAAATCTCATTTCTTTGATCAATCATAACTCAAAAACCCATAAACCAAATTAGTTAAAACTTTGCACAAAATTTTTATTTGATAGGTTCTATGAGTGTGTAGAATTTCAGCATCATTAGTCAAGACAACCCAGATTATTAGCAAGCAAAATAGCGTAAATACATGTGGAAATCTGAAGAAAACAATCATGAGTGTATATTTGCGAATACTATATTATTAGAAGTTTAAAAGCAATTAATTATGTAAATTGAGAAATGCGCATAGTGTTTACGGCGGTATTTGTAGTAGTATATAAAGAAGCTGGCAGACTAAGTAAATAGTCATATTACTCTGATGGAGTTTCGGCTTCAGACAGATAGATACATAATTTCAATTATTAATAGATATGTGTATATTATATATGTACATATATAAATGTGTATATTTTATATATATATATATATATAATATATATATATATGTATATTTTATATATATACATATATATATATAATGTATGATTCATATATATATATATAATGTATGATTCATATATATATATATAATGTATGATTCATATATATATATATAATGTATGATTCATATATATATATATAATGTATGATTCATATATATATATATAATGTATGATTCATATATATATATATAATGTATGATTCATATATATATATATAATGTATGATTCATATATATATATATAATGTATGATTCATATATATATATATAATGTATGATTCATATATATATATATAATGTATGATTCATATATATATATATAATGTATGATTCATATATATATATATAATGTATGATTCATATATATAATGTATGATTCATATATATATATATATATATAATGTATGATTCATATATATAATTCATATATATATATATATATATGTATGATTCATATATATATATATATATATATATATATATGTATGATTCATATATATATGACCCGTTTTAAGTCTCCAAGCATAGTTTTGGGACAATTGAAGTCAAAAATCACTGATCAGTCACACAATGATCTACAAAGCTATTATTGTGATATGTGAGGCAAAACTAAATTGTCTTTCAGAAAATCATAGGTTTATATGGTTAATATACCTGTTTTCAACCGGAAAAAACGATATAACTGAAAAAAAGGCCTAAAATGGAGATATTTTAGTGACAATTTTTGTTACCTCACCACAAAGAAGAGCCAAAAATCACTTTTAGACATGAAACTAAGGGAAGTAAATAATCATTTTCGTTCAACAATAGTATAAAATTGCATTTGTGCAAAAAAAAACGCTGCTCATAGAACTCTCTTCGAATTTTACCCATTCTCCTCAATTACAGGCTGTGACAATTTTTTCCCGATTTTGGTCAAAAAATGCGTCTTTTTGGCAAAGATCCCTCTAAAATGATGACAAACGAAGCAAACACTGTCCCTATGGTCATTTCTCAGTAACCTTGATCAGTTAGCTTTCATTTAAGCTTTAGAACAGCAGCAACTGGCTAGCGGTTCCCAAAATATTGCACGTTTTGTTTGACCGGGTGAAAAGTGAAGCCGAAAATAATTTTTTCTGTAAAAAAAAAAACCTGCCTTCAATTTTCGAAAAATCAAAAATCCCTTCTATACAACTTGTCACAAATATCAATCTGAACAACTTGTATATCAGGAATTTTTGATTTTGGCCAAATTGAAGACGTACATTTTTTTTTACAGTAATATTTTTTTTCTCCAAATTTGTCCCCCAGCAGTATTTTTCACAGTTGATACCAAATTATGTGCTAACAAAGTGGTCATATCACTTCTGATAGGTTTCCACAACTATTCCCTCCAACAGGACAGGAAAACTAAGTGACTCACCCTTCATTTTTGCTCTAGGGTTTCCCTTGTGAAGGATTTATATGTCATGGTAGGCAGTATAGGTTGGATGTATAGAAGTAACACTTCACAGCTCCATCGTATTGTTTGAAGTCAAGGAATACCCTCATGAATTATTCAAGTGTTATGGGTGAACTGAAAAGAAGGTTTTCACGTGGAGCAGGTGTGAAAAATCCTCCCCTTAACATGAAGGAAGTTGTGCGATTCCGGCCGTCATGAAAGAATTGCTTGAAAACATGGTTTCCCATCAAATTTTTGTATTCGTTTTTGTTTTATTGGATTCCTCGTGAAATTCTGGTTTAGAAAAATGGTATAACACTTATACATTATCTGTTTTGAAAATTTACCTAAAATGGCAATTGTGTCCCAAAACTATGCTTGGAGTCTTGAAACGTGTCATATATATATGTATGATTCATATATATATATATATATGTATGATTCATATATATATATATATGTATGATTCATATATATATATATATGTATGATTCATATATATATATATATGTATGATTCATATATATATATATATATATATATATATATATGTATGATTCATATATATATATATATATATATATATGTATGATTCATATATATATATATATATGTATGATTCATATATATATATATATATATATATATGTATGATTCATATATATATATATATATGTATGATTCATATATATATATATATATATATATGTATGATTCATATATATATATATATATGTATGATTCATATATATATATATATATATATATATATATATGTATGATTCATATATATATATATATATATATATATATATATATATATATGTATGATTCATATATATATGTATGATTCATATATATATATATGATTCATATATATATATATATATGTATGATTCATATATATATATATGATTCATATATATATATATATGTATGATTCATATATATATATATATATATATGTATGATTCATATATATATATATATATATATATATATATATGATTCATATATATATATATATATATATATATATATATGTATGATTCATATATATATATATATATATATATATATGTATGATTCATATATATATATATATGTATGATTCATATATATATATATATATATGATTCATATATATATATATATATATATATATGATTCATATATATATATATATATATATATATGATTCATATATATATATATATATATATGTATGATTCATATATATATATATATATATGTATGATTCATATATATATATATATATATATATATGTATGATTCATATATATATATATATATGTATGATTCATATATATATATATATATGTATGATTCATATATATATATATATATATATGTATGATTCATATATATATATATATATATGTATGATTCATATATATATATATATGTATGATTCATATATATATATATATATATATATATATATATATGTATGATTCATATATATATATATATGTATGATTCATATATATATATATATGTATGATTCATATATATATATATATTATGATTCATATATATATATATATGTATGATTCATATATATATATATATGTATGATTCATATATATATATATATATTATGTATGATTCATATATATATATATATATATGATTCATATATATATATATATATATATATATATGATTCATATATATATATATATATATATATGTATGATTCATATATATATATATATATATGATTCATATATATATATATATATATATATATATGTATGATTCATATATATATATATATATATATGTATGATTCATATATATATATATATATATGATTCATATATATATATATATATATATATATATGATTCATATATATATATATATATATAATGATTCATATATATA